>ML110738.1:101362-129283 GCA_003697995.1 Taxidea taxus jeffersonii
CCCCCCCCCCCCCCCCCCCCCGCTTTTTTACTTCTAACTTCAAGGTGCCCGTCTGGGTTTGGAAACACACGTTCAAGCAAATGCAATTGCTACATAAGAACTCATCAACATTTAAGATTTCCCTTTTAAAAGTGATGGCCTCACCAATGATATCATCTGAGAGCAGGAGGTATTTTATTTTATTTTATTTTAACTAATCTCTTTGTAACACTTCATTTTAGAGCTCAGAAATCTACTCCAAATCCTTCCTTATATAGATGAGGAGAGTGGAGCCCAGAGAGGGACTTGTTCAAGGTCACGGAGCTAGCTCCCTGATGGCGCAGCTGAGCTCTGACCCGGACTTTGTCTAGCACTTACTTGCCAGTACTTCCTGCTCCCCACGTGGCCTCTTCCCATTATGCCCTTCAGAAACACCCTCTAAAGGAAATAGGGAAAAAGATAAAGGGGGAAGTGGGCAAGTCATTTTGAAAACAAATATAGTTGAATACCTTGGTTGTGTCGGGAGAAACTGCAGAAATTATACACAGCATAAAAACTGAAAGTACTATTAATTAATCGTAGTCCCAAATACATTTGTTACCTTCAGAAAAATTTTTGTGCGAATAAATACTTTTCCTTGGGATTTGTCCCTGGCTCGCAGGCATGAGTTGGGAACTTCTCCCACATCTGGAATTTGAGGATTGGGGTTCGGAGTAACTCTTTTTCTCTCCCACCCCATTAAAATGGGCAGAAGGGAGCTAACACTTGGGTTTCACCACACACATTGTTATCCTTTGGGTTGGCTCTGAGATGATACGTTTGTCACGGTTCATAAATTTTATCTTTGCACTAAAAACAGGGTTAGAATATCTTCAGTGCAATTATAAAAATGTATTAAAACTGAGAAGGAGAAAAAATATGGTGGTAGATGCGATTTTAATGATTGTATAAATGTTCACTGTTCCGTGGCAAAAAAAAAAAAAAAAAAAAAAAGGTCGTGCTTTTCAGCCACAGTATTACGGAAGAATGCCAGGGAAGGGCTGGGTTTCCCATAAACCTATGTCATGTGCTTTCAGCACAAAGCCGAACACGTTGCACTGACATTTGGCTTGGGGAGGGTTGAGCCGATGGAGCAATGCGGCGTGTGCAGGTTATTTCGCTATGGGCCCCTCTAGACACCAGGTGTGCAAATCACCTAGAAGGAGGTGTTGCTCTCAGCTTCTTCCTTCTCCTAAGAATTTCTAGAGTTTGGGGAACAGGGCTGAGCGTAGGAGGTCAGAATTAGCCCTTGATGGGCATCGCCACGCAGAGACTGTCCTCACTGATAGGATTCGTCGTTCACTTCCTCGCTAAAAGATTCGCAACATCAGCTGACGACCAGGGGGGCAGCTAGACCACGAAGATTAAACTGCAGGTATTCGAGGGGGTTCATGTGGAAGCTCTCCTAACTTCAGATCGCTTTTCAGAGTGAGAGAATTGTTCAAAAACCCAAATGCTCAGCTGGCTACGGTGGGCATGTCTAGTCCCTACCAGGCTTGTGGCCACCGTAGCCAGACTCCTCTGTAGGTGACATTTTCTCCTCTGCACTCACTTGACTCATTTTCTTCATCAACAAATGAGCTGGTGTTTTTTAGACCATTGTGGCAGGGTGTTCCTCAGTATAAAGCATTAAGCAGCAAGCTGTGTTAGGAAAGTTTTATAAAATACCACATTTGTAGGCATGAATATTGCCCATGTAATAGTTTCTTTCTTCCCCGGTGCAGTTTTCTGGGTAATCGGGTATGTAATTCCCCCTCGTTCTTATTCTTCAAGAACCGTTGGCATTTTAACTTCCAGCGAGGATATTTACGCCCCCGTCATTTGAATGGGGTTGAAACTGATAAGGAATCGGGTGCTTATCCTGTGCGTGGGGTGGGGAGTGTTTCTCTCCCTCCACTTCATTTCCCAACAAGCAGTTTTAAAGTTGGCAGTAGTGAATCTTGGATAGAGACCTCTTTCGAGCTCACGCACACTCCCTTAGTCCCTCTTCTTACTGTATCTGGATCAGTTATGTTTCACTTTCAGACAAAAGGACTTTTTAATTTTTGATTCAAAGACTAAAGCTGTGTTGGATTTGTTATTCTTTGTTATAAAACAAGAATTTTGTTATTTCATAGATTTTCGAAGTCAGATTCCCCTGATCTGCAATGCACTGGCTTTGGGATTTAGGGGAAATCACTTAACACCTGTCAACCTTTTATCAGCAAAATGGGTTAAAAATAGTACCTGACTTGCAGGTTAAATAAAAATTTAATGAGATAATGCATGTAAACAGCCTATCGTGAAGTCTGGCCCAGAGTAATTGCTTCTGCTGCTGCCTCTTCTTAGTGTTACTGTTATTAGCATGATTGTCGTTGTGAAAATGACTATGGTTGTGCCCATGAGTAATTCTCACTCTTGGATCACACATGCTTTTTAAATATACAGCTGTATTAAACACAAAGCACAATTTTTTTTTTTGGCTCTTTGTCCAATGCATGCAAACCCATTCTTTATGTAGATTCTATATGAGACATGCGAGGTATGTTCCGTTCCCCTTCCCTTTGTGGGGAGGGACACGAGCTGGTGCAAAGAGAGGGAGGGTAGTTCTGGTGAGTGCAAATGGCGAGTGAAAGGAATAAAGTGAGTCCTGGGAAAACAAGTCTGTTTAAATAAAGAACCAGGTAGTGGTTTGTGGAAAGCTTTGCAAATCCACTATGTTAATCTGGAATTTTCTGTGCCACTGGAGTCTAATAGTTGAGGATGGAGACCATTCATTGCTCCCCTGAACCTCGCCCATCGCTTCATTCTTTGTGCGTACTTAGTGGATTTTTGTGACTGTAATGATTCAGCATTGCATCACTAGATGACAAATCGTTGAGGAAATAAGTCAGTGGTAAGAAAAGTGAGCTGACCTCCATCACGAGGCCTGCCACAGTGTTCTCAGTGCTTAGCATTGGGGCTGGCACGTAGTAGGTGCTCCATAAGAAAAACATATTGGAATCAATGATAATTTAATATTAATGTCAGCATCAAAATATAATTCAATAGAAATATCAATCAATTTAATATCAATATCGATCGATATAATTAATATGTAATTATATTTTAATATAATTAATTATATTTATAATTTAGTAATTATATTTATAATATAGTAATTATATTTTTATATAGTAACTTATAGTAATTATATTTTAATATAATTAATATGTAATATTAATTATATAAAATCCAACTTTGAAGATCCAACAGTCCTAATTTATTCCACTCGAAGGATATGTCAGCCTTAGCACATACCCCCCTTGTTCCCTCCTAACATAAAAATGTGTGGCTGTGCAGAAATAAGACCTTTTTACCCCCCTCAAACCACCACCTTGCTCAAGTGTATTATTTCAGTGGCTTTACGGTACATTTCTTGTGGCCAAAGAAGCTATTGTCGAGTTGATCTCTGCCCTCAAGTGTAGAATTTATTTGTCAGGTTCATGCAGAATTCTGTCTTATATGGAGATTTGGTACTTGTGCAGAAAAGCATTGTGTGGTTTTAAAGGATATTCCTGGAAGTAAAATCATAAGGGATCTGTAGGAAATGTGTACGATGGAGAAATTCAAACAGAATTGAACAAATAAAAGTCAGAACTCGGAAATTGAATACTGCCCCGTTTTGCCTAAACCGCCATTAGCGGATTGAGATTCGTGTGTGTATGCACGTGTGTGTGCACGTGCGTGTGCAGGTGGTGTGCAGAGGGTCTGGAGAAAGGGAGGAGCACCTCCTTCTCTGTGGAGTGATGGACGTGAGGGCTGGCATAACCACATCCACATCCCCAGTGAGATGGAAACTCTTCTTTCTTACAAGAGACCTCTCTCTCTCGTTCATTCCCCAACCAAGTGTGACCCTGCCCCAGTGGAGGCTAATGGCAGATGGATCTGATTTTGTGTGTCCTGCCTGGAACAGTCTTCTGTCACCGCTTTTTAATAAGGGCCGGGCTCCTCTCGAAGAGCTCAGGAATTTCTGTCCCTCCTCTGCACCTTCCCCCCAACACTACTTGCCCTCACTAATAAATTCCGAGGGCTGACATTGCCTGAGCCGGCTGGTCTTTGCCCTCAATTTCATTGAGATGGGCCATTGAAAACTCATTACAAGCTGTTTAGACTCTGACTTTGACTTTTGCTCGGCAGCGAGCAAAATTAACAGCTCTTGGAGGTAGCAAAAAAGGCACTCGGCCAAATAAAAAAAAAATAAAAAATGAAAGAATTGAAATGATGAGAAAAGACTTTTAATATTATCACCATTAGTCATGCAAACAAGCCCACATCCAAAGCGCATATGTTCTGCATGTGGCTCTCATTTGGAGCCTGGTGTGGGTTGTGGTTCCCCCGCTGGAGTCAAATTCATACTCAGGCCTTACACGCAGCTCAAAATTTTTTACATGTCAAGCAATGAGCCTTTGAGTGTAGCAGAACTGCTTCATAAATTTAACTATCACTTTCGAATTTCTGTTTTTTTCTAATTTAGTGCTTGGTAGTTTTTTATGTGATAATTTAAAAATGCTGTTTATAGCAAAAGTTACCTTGATAGTACAGGTGTGCGCAGAAAATTCACAGCCATCAATAAAAAGGAAAAAAAAATCCAGTTTATACCTTAGGCATTCTGTGATTCTAAGGATGTAACCGTGGAAGTATTACAGGTTTTAAAAGCAGCCCGATTAATCTAAATTTCTTCAAAGGTAGCCAGCTCCTGAAAGATTTAAGTTTGCTCCTGATAACTATGGGTGGTTTTCATCTGTATTTGGGAAGCTCGTACAAAATGTCTCTTTCTCCTGATACTTGTGAGACATCTTAAAAATAAAGATATATGTGAGCATACGGTCATATCAGTGGAAGTTAAGAATATTACTCCCAAAACATCAAAGTTTAAGGAATAGATTGTAGAATTTTTAAGACAGGCCAAGGAGTCTTACCCGGGAAAGGAAAAATGTATTTGGGGGCGGTGGGATGCCCGATTAGTCAGTTAGCACCTCTGAACACTCGAACACGGGTAGGAGCCACCTTGAGGGTGCATAGAAAGTGGTGAGTTCCATGTTGGGTCTTAGGGGATTGGTGGCTACGATGTAAATAACCTCTCACTTTGCCGAAATGTGTTAAGTGTCAAGTAGAAGTCACCATCATGCTTTGCCAACGTTCTTTAACTGTTTTATGACTGTAAGTCCATGAGGATATCCGTTTTGTTTTTGTTTTTTTCTCAGTTCCCCTAAAAAGTGTCAGGGACAATGCCAGGATTTGTGAATATAGAAATGAATAAGATGTTTTCCTGCCTTTTCGGGTCCCCTGTGTGTGGTCCCCTTTCTAGCATCCTGGAATATCTTCCCCATCTTCTGAACATTGTGGAATAAACCCAGTACCATCCCATACCCCCCAGGAGACCAAAGTAGAAGATCTGCTTAAGCCATGAAGTCTTTGAGAGCCAAACTAGGAAATGAGTCCAAAGCCACTGGAGGCTCTAGATGGATCTTAGCTGTCAAAGCAATAAATGCACAGTCCCATAAATCTAAACTTTCTGGTATATTCCTTAGGCATTCTGTTTTCTTTTCCTTCAGACGTTCTGTTCAGTTCCCTAGTATAACAAGACTTCCAACTTCTTAGTGTCTCTCCATAGCCAAGCTTTTATCTTTGTCCTCTCATGATTTCTTTCATGGGAACGCATTATCTAGCCCTTGGACGTCTTTGATGAGGGAATCAAAGCATTTGCCTATTCCGCAGAGTCTGATTAAAGTTTGACCAGGTTCCAGCGGCTATTGTTGCGTAACAAACCACACCAAGACTGAGTGGTCTGAAATGACAACATTCATGTTGTTCATGAATTTGTGGTTTCGGCAGGGCTGGAAGAAACAGCTTGTCTGCACTCCAGTCGGCGTTAGCGGAGGCAGCTTGTGAACCGGGGCTGGGGCTGGAGGGTGTGAGAGGGCTCATCTGAGCATCGGTCACGGATGAGCCTGCGGCAGATCCTGACTGTTGGCTGGAGCAATGAGGCAGCAGCTGGCTCTTCCTCACAATATGGCTACTCTGTGTGCCCTTTACGACCTAGCCAGAGAAGTCGCATAGTGTTGGTTTTTCTGCATTCTCTTTGTGCATGTGGTCACACAGGGCTTTCCAGGTGTGCAGGGAGAGGAAATAGACCCCACCTCTTGATGGGGCGATGAAAGGGTTCTGGAAGGGAATGTGGGATTAGAAATACTGCCGTGGCCACTTCTGAAAAATACAGTCTGCCACAGATCATAAGCAAAAGGTTACTATCCTGAAGTGGCACACTAGAAAAAAAAATGTTATTTAGGAGTCAGAAAACCTGGTTTTGAATCCCAGTTCTGTCCATTACTAACTTCACGGTTGGACCTCAGTGTGCCCATCTATAAAATGGGGACACTGATGCTGGCTCCGTGTGTTTATGTTGAGGACTGTGCTAATAAAATATGTTATATGGGCAAGTGTCCACCCAGTGCCTGGTACAGACTGGACGCTCAATAAATCTTCGGTGAGTTAAGTTTATTGAATCAGAATCTGTACATTATAGCCATTATTTAGTTTTATTGTGTCCTAATCTATGTCACTGAGCACATCCTTGCTGTTTTTCATGAATTTTCCTCTGAGTCGCAACATGCTGCTGGCCAATGAAGGTCAGGGAGGAAACAGATTAACAGCATCTCATACCACAATGTCAAAATACTTAAAAGTGTTTACAGAGCTTGGTGACACCCAGTGAATTTAAAACAAGAAGACCAGAGCAGAAGTAAAGCTATTCTTGTTCTCCTAAGCTTGAGCAAGATCCTTGATGTTTTATGATTGTTTTAAGGTCCATTAATCGTTGAATCATGAGGCCATGTAAAAAATGACAGCTTTAACATCCAGGGCTTGGGTTTATTTCAAATGTTTTTGCTTGTACCCTGTTTCTAATTAATAACAGTGGCTAAAACTTGTTTCACATGTGACAAAAGCAGGGCACCATGGGATAAAGCAACTCGGTTTCACCTAGAAGGATTTTATGGCTTCTAGAAAGACATATTTCCTTGGGTTGAAAGGTCCCAGCCTTTATCAGCCATTAGCTGATTCTCAGAAAGAGGGAACTACTTGCTATTATATAATCAGGATCTCTTTAGACAGCCCTGAGCAGACTTCAGAGCAGTGCTGTCTAATGTGATAGCTAGTAGCCACATGTAGTTATTTAAAGTTAAATGAATTTAAATTATATGAATTTTTTAAAAGTCACTACTCCAGTCACACTGACCACATTTCGAGTGTTTGGGAGCTGCACACGGCTACCATATTGGGCAGCTCACCACAGGACATTTCATCGTTGGAAAAAGTTTTATTGGGAAGCACTGCCTTACAGGCTGGTTCTCCATTTTTTTCTTACCATCTTCATTTGGGTTAATCAACCAGCTCAAATGTTTTATCTTCCCACAAAGTCCTGATGCCCAAAGGCATTCACTTACTCTATTTGGAGAACATTCTAGGGCATGGCCCAACTGATTAAACTCCCTACAGCAACTACCCTCCCCCACCTTTTTATTGGCACCCATGACATCCAGCCTCAGTCTCCTGTCCTCTGCCAACCTTTCCATGTCCTCCTCCTTGGACACCCTCAAAGAATCCAGACCTCAGTGCTTCAACCCTCTGGACTACAGAGTTACTCTTTGGTTTCTTTAAATCTATGTATGCTGTGAGGATGGTATTCTAGATGAAATAAACAATTGTCCTTATGTGGGTGCTGATGGTTTTCAAATGTGGAGAAATACTATTGAAATGCTATTTCAAATGTGATGTGTAAAGAGAAATTATTTTGCCGTGTTACGGAATGCATAGTAATATTCAATCATTACACAATCAGTGGTTATAAAAAAGCATGGGTATCTGAATTTCTGATGCCATTAAAGGTATTCTCATAGTAGGAAAGCGTGCAGCCATTAGGGAAAGGAGACAAGTCTGTTTATGACTGTAAGAAGCAGGGGTTTCTTTTTCAGTGCATCATTAATTTCAACATAGTGTCCAACAGAAAAATAAGCCAGCATGTCTAATTTCCTGAGTCCATATAATCCCCAGCCCAGACCTAAGCAGTCAGTATTAATGTCCCTACTGGTAAGATGAGGAGACTGACATTCCAAGAGTTTAATTTTCGCAGGGCTCTCGTGTGCGTTCTTGCCCACTAGCCTAAACGCTGTTCCGAGTCTACCCATCAACCCCAACGATAGCCGCTCATTGAACTTACGTAATATAATTGTGTGGCTTGGTGGAGCCATCTAAATTCTGTTAGGCCATTAGCCAATGCCACCATTAGGGGGAAATGTCATGCACTTGATCTGAATGTACTTAGGGGAACTCTCAGGACCTGATGAATTATTATGGAGAATTTTATGGCCCCACAGGTCACAGGATTCTTACTAACTGTAGCTAATGAGCTACGGATGCCATGAAGCACCGAGGATACATCGTGTTCCAAGTAGAGAGAGTAAGTTCTCTCCATTCCACCTGCCCTCGTTCATTTTCCAAGTCAATCTTAAGTCCGATGAGAAAATGTACAAATGGTTTTCCTGGATGGTTTGGACCATGTGTCTCATTACTTGGAGTGGATGTTGGAGCAGAATGTTTTTAGACATTTTCTGGGGGGAGGGGGAACAGAAACCAAAGCAAAGCCAAGGAAAGGAAGATCTTAAAAAAAAAAAAAATCCACCAGAGTAGTCTGGAGAGGAAAACATTGTTTTGGTTTTTTTTTAAAGATTTTAGAAAAATTTTAAGTAGTCTCTATACCCACCCACCATGGTGCTTGAATTCACAACCTGGAGATCAAGAGTTGCATGCTCTACCAACTGAGCCAGCCAGGTACCCCCCAAAACATCATTTTCTAATGAAAATATTTTTATTGTGTTTGATATGATTTGCTTCCCCAGCAGGTACAACTAAGATAATCTATCTTTAACTTTCAGGCTAGTAACTGAAGCCGGTCCCTCCACCCCAGCTACTCAGGTGCCTCCCGCCACTGTCCTTCCCCACCTTCTTCTTGCCCCAGTAGGCGGAAGTCCAGCTTTTCTCTTTGCTGCCTCTTTTCTTTTATTCCTCCCTTCAGGCTTTTTAAAGAATTTCAGAGGTTTAATCCAGGACACAGGGGCTCTTACTGTTTCCACTGCCTTCCAGTAAGGGAACAAATGAATCTGCTAAGCAGGCTGCCTTGGCTTCATTTGTCCCTGTGAGTGCAGTGACAGTTTCTTAAAACTCATCTGGGAAGGAAGAAGGAGGAGGAGGATGGTATTGCTCTTTCTGCATTCACATAGGAGCTCTTATAAAGCTCTTGGGTCGCTGTTCCCAAGGGATGACCACTACCTGGGGTAGCTCAGCCACACGCAAACATGCCAGTAAACTTGCCCTCTTCCCCTGGGTCAGCAGTCCATGCTCACCTCCCTCAAGGCATGTTCTTCCTTGAAGACAAGGAAATCTGTTTAGCAAACAAATCTCTTAGTACTGGAGAAGCATTAAGAACAGGGATCCTCCAGAAGGAAAGAGTTAAGGTCTTATTTCCTTTGCTTCCAGGCAATCTCTCAGCCCTTTAAAAAAAATCTCCAAAGCCCTTAACCAGGGACTTGAGAGTCGTGGGAAGAGCAGGCCCAACACAGTGGTATCAGTGGTCCTTTGCTACTCTCCTTCAGAGCTGGAGGGGCTCACCGCCCTATGTCTTCAAAACTATGCTGAGTTCCTCAAGAAATTCTTGGCAGAACAGTTTTATTCCCTGCTGATTTGAAGCTTCCACCTAGATCCATTAAATGGTAGCTAATCTCAGAAATACCAGGTTCTGCCCAATCGTAGGCCCCACCACGCAGGGTAAGCGGACATATTTACGTCCCCCCGGAGAGCCACCATTGATCCCCACATAAGGGACCGCAGCACACTGGCAGTTCGTAGTAAGCCATCCAACGTGACATGCCGGCCCAGAGAACATCCCCAGGACGTATCAGGGAACCCCCGGTGTCACCTGGGTCTCCTAGAGACATACTTGTTAGCAAAATCAGCCAACAAGTGATTAAAGCGTCTTTCAGTGCCGCCGCGGTCCCCTGGACGAACTCTGCCGCGGCGGGGAATTGTACCCTCTGCCCACCCCACCGCGTCCGCTTGTCTGCCGAACAGAGTTGTCAGACCTGCCTAATCCCGACCCATGGGGGCCAGAACAGCAAGTGCGGAAGAGGGCAGGGATGTCAACCAGACTTCTCTCCTCTGAAGGAATAACTATATTAAGACTTTTCTTTTAGGAGACAAATCATCCTATGCAGGAGGGAAAAATAAAAGATAACTCCATAGAAAAAGACAGATGACAGCACGAGATCCAAAAAGACAAGTGCTCCGTCATTTTGTCATAATGCCAGAGAGACAGTACTGCTGCGTGGACCTGCAGACACGGAAAATGTCACTGGGAGAGCACGGGCTTCCGATGCCCGAAGCATGGCCAGGGAACTCTGGGCACGTCAGGAGCCTTCCCTGATTTTTCAGTAACTTCTGCCATGTTTCAGAGAATGGCAAAGAAAGGGACAGGCACGCAGTGACCTAAGGGGGAACATTTGGCTTCTCTTGTCTTCTGACCTGCACCGGAATGCGTGTGAACAACCAGTTAAATAAGACTGGAAGGACTTAGGTTAATCACAGTCTAGGACAGTTAGTGCTCAGTGACACCCGGGTTGGGACATACCCGTGTGTACACACATACTCGGAATGTACACACGCACGTAAATCTTTTTTTTTTTTTAAGATTTTATTTATTTGACAGATAGAGATCACAAGTAGGCAGAGAGGCAGGCAGAGAGAGAGGAGGAAACAGGCTCCCTGCTGAGCAGAGAGCTGGATGCGGGGCTCGATCCCAGGACCCTGAAATCATGACCCGAGCCGAAGGCACAGGCTTTAACTCACTGAGCCTCCCAGGCGCCGGTGCAGGTAAATCTTCATAAAGAATTCTGCAGTTGTCGATGAATTCATGATCTTCTTTGCTCTCCTGATTCATAGACTCTCTGGGTTGGATTTTCCTCTGTTAGGAAATATATTAACTAGTATATTCGTGTCCACAGAGTGCCCTTTAGCAACTGTCATCACGTATGTTCACTCTGCCTGCTACCTTTCCTTCTTTCTTTCTCTTTCTTTTCTTTTTAATTCCTTTGACGTATTTTGTTTCCTTTTAAATTTATGCAAAATTCTTTCATTTCGTTATGTTATAGGAGAATACCGAAATACCTGTTTTTGCTTGTTTTTTGTTGTTGTTGCAATTTGTATATACATCTGCCCTCCCCTCCCCGTGGTCAGTTGATAATTAGGGTTTGTTTTTGTTTTTCAGAAAAAAACATTCAGCTGCTCAAATTTACCTCTAATATTGCTCCTGATTTTTGCTATTTTGCTGACATAGAGTCACCCACCTCACGTAGGTGTCTGAAGCCGAAAATAATTTTCACTGAGTTTTTTTCCCCTTTTTTCTCACCTCCTGAATTACGCGTACATAGCCCTTTTATGAACACTCGGACTTCCAAGTCTGAGAACCAGCGTCCGTGCTTTTCCTAATACCTTTCGAGTGTTCGGTGACTATAATTTTTATAAGGTGGTGACCAGAACAGAGTGAGATACTCGAGCTGAGTTTTGGCGCAGCTCAGGCTCATCTATTCTGATTCCCGGGGCCATGGGGTTTTTCCTGGTTGAAAGCGATGTGGTCTGCCCGTGTTCCTCGGCCGTGCCTGGCTTGCGGTGTGCGTACGTGAGTAGCGCTGCGTGTAGGGCTTGCTGTGTGAGCGCCTGTGTCTGTTGCAATCCCAAGGTCTCGTCAAGCACAGCAGATGGCCCCTTTGAGATCAGCCATACTCATTCGGAGTTTGTTTTCTCCTACCGAACACTCGTTGTTCTCTTTGTCACTGTTCATTTCATTTGTCGTATGTCAGGCCATGATGAGTGAGGCGCATTCAGGCTCCCCTCATTTTCCTTCCTTCCTTCCTTCCGTGGACACCACCTTCGCTAATTTCAGGCGGTCAGCACATTTGGCCAGTTTGTAGCTGCTGGCCTGAGCAAGTCATTAATCTATATTAGGAGAGGCAGGGCCCCGATTCCGACCTCTCCTAGGCTGGCCTCCCCACCACCCCCAATCTGCGGGTTATATTAGATCTCCCTTGGCTTAGGTACCTGTTGTTTTCTTTGGTGAGTTTTCCTTTTCTCTCCCTGATGGACTATCTGCATTCGATAACACCGCCTGGTGCACTAGCTTGAAGTTTCTCTGCCCGACAGAGAGCCACCAGAAGGGAAGCCGAGCTCAGCGAGACCCACTCCTACGGGCCAATGGAGCCCATCCTGGGAAGCCCTTCTAGCCCTTTCTCCTAGAGAAATTCAGCGGAAAATGTGCCTTCATTTTGTGTGTCTTTAAGACAATAATTTTTTCATCTTCATGGAGTTTCATTTCCACTGCCCCTTCCTCGTTTTTATCTTCCCATTGAATTACCTCCTTTTCTCTAGAAATCTTTTAAAATGAATATGCCTTTTTCTATATTAATTCAATGGAGTGCTTTTTAAAAAAAATTTTTTTTCTCTGATCTTTAGATCCCGTATGCCCCACTGTTAATAAAACTACCAAGACATGACCTCTCTTGAAAACAAAAATTAAAATAAACCTCTACTTCAAAATGTTGACTTTTCTACGTATACACACACCAAACAAAAGGCGCTGCCTCCATGGGTTTGAGCAGAAGGTGGGAGTGCCCTTCGCTAACCTTCCGGATTTTGAGATGTGCACCGTGTGGACTACCTCCAATTTGTCCTTTGGAATCCTGCACAGCAGACCTGGAAGAAACCAGAGAGAACATCTAGGCTAGGGGTTTCCACCTGGATCTTTCTGGGAAGAGAATCGTGCCTTCATGTAACACCTCACGCGGTGTGCTGACATGACATTGACCCTTGAACGACTCGGGTTTGAACTGTGCAGGTCCACGGATACGTGGAATTTTTCCATAAACACAGGGCAGTACCGAAAATGTATTTTCTCTTCCTTATGATTTTCCTAATAACATTTTCTTCTCTCTAACTTGCTACAGTGTAGGTAGGAAGGCAGCATAATATACAGGAGACACGTTAATTGACTGCTTATGTTACTGGTAGGACCTTTTGGTCAACAGTACTGAGTAGTGAAGCTTTGAGAGAGGCAAGTTACGTGCAGGTTTTCCGCTGCACCCAGGAAGGTGTGTTTGGAATGCCTAACCCCCGTGATGTTCAAGGATCAATGGTATAACCATTACAGCCAGGTTCTCCTGGTTGAAGTTGGGGAAACGTGGGTACTTGACCTCTCATTTGCCTGGACGGTAGGATTCTCAAGGCCCCTTAAGCCCCTCTAGAGTATGGTTTGTGCACTAGTTATCTTTGTGCCTCGGGGTCCCTCCTACCTTGCCCCTGTGTCCTGGGAGGCTGCCCTCAGTGGGCTTTCTTGGTCTCTCACGCTCAGGTTGGATTCACCAGGGGTGGGCCTGTACCCACAGGAATTCAGAACCAAGCAGGGTTATGCACTTCAATCCCTAGGCTTGCTCCCTGCAGGGTGCAGGTGGACAGCCTCATTCCATAGCAGGTTCTCCCTGGCCAGCTGGCAAGGGCAGGGAGCTCTTCCTTCTGTTACTAACCCCAGGTCACTGCACAACACCTCACTGCTTCCTTAGACCCTACGCTGATCTTGGCCAATAGTGCCTTTATTAAATACTCCTCAAACTATCCATTTTGAGTGTGCCGTCTGTATCTGCCAGGAGCCTGACCCATAGGTAGAGTGTAAAATCTGAGACCACGGCCCAGTGGCCCAGTGTATACCACAGCCCTCTTCTTGCCCAGTGTATACACTTTCATACAAAACACATTTATAGGGTGGGGGAAGCTGTGAAGGAAGACAGCCATTGAGTTATGGCTCTTTTTTCTTCCCCTGGGCTTTGATCCATCTTTGTTTCCTGCTCTTTAAACAAAATCTGGAAAGGAGCTAAAGAGCTAAATGTGCAATTGTCAGGCGAGGCCAAGGGCCGTTGCCTGCAGACCTCTTATCCTGCTGCTTGGCTGCCTGCAAACCCACCCTCACATCTGGCCCCATCCATGCTGGGCATAACTTTGAGAATGACTTTGAAGATCTCTTCAGGGCTCAGAGCCTGTCTCCCAAATAGATGTTCCCAAGTCCCCTGGGTGACCTTGTGTGTCCTTCCTGGGATATTGCTCAATCATCCTAGAATTATAAGGCCACGGGGTCCCAGCCAGAACATGGTGGAATTATCCATGTGTCTTCTGTTCTTCCTTTCCCCCGTGGAATCCCCCAGGCTTTAATGGAAATACTCCTCGAGATGAAGGCAGAATCCAGTATTTGTTGTTTTAATCACATCCTGAACTTGACCCCTTCTGATAAGCCCTCGGGTATGGAATTGATGTAAAGTGTGGGACACTGGCCAGGTCCAGGAGGCAAAGAAAAAGAGGGCACCCTCTTCTCTTCCAACATGTGAATTCCCCAAGAAATAAAGCTCTATGAATGCTCACTTCATTTCTCCTGATAGTTTGAGGCCTCCAGATGTAAGCTCATTGATAGTCTTGGTGTGTGCTTCAGTATTTGTGCTTTTAATAGATATTGCAAGTGTGTTTAATGTGAAAATAGAAACAGAGGGCTCTTAAAAGAGCTTACTCAAAACCCTGCCAATTACTGAAGTCTACCAGACAAGAAGGAGCCACTTTTTTTTTTTTTTTAAATACAAGGGGAAAAATGTTTCCACAAAAGCCTGGCCCTTTGTCTTTAAAAATATTCATCTCTTGGGTACTGAGTTATAATGGTAAATACAGATGTAGCTGTCTCACGTTAAAAGCACAACCAAAGTGTAGTACAATCTTCAGGGCACCGTCTTGTCACTTTAAAAACGTGGTGTCACCTAAAAGTGCGCAATTACCAAGAAACCATTCCTGGTTCTGATTTTGTGGCTCAATGTTTTTGGTTTCCTGAGAAGGTAATCCTTAAGTCACAAGTCATGCAGTGCCAACACGCTCATCTGTATAACCTGTTTTAGCTTCCAGAATTTCTCATCACCTGGTTACAAACATCTGAAGGCAAACAAGAGCCAAGATTCCATTGCAGATCTCAGAGTAGGTTACTATTAGCCAAAAGTGAACAAGTAAATAACTTGGAGCCAAGCCATTGCCCAAACGGGTCCTGAGCTGGCCAGGGCTCCGACCAACTGTTTCTGATCCCAGTCTGAAGTACCTTTGCGGAAATACAAAAGTCAAATTGTCCATTACCCTCTGCAGCCCCTGGTGGAGCTAAGGAATTAAAAGTTGCTCAAATCTTTTTCCCATTGCCAGTTTTTCTTAAACATTAGCTCTGCTCCATTTTTTTTTTTCCAACTCTGATTTGCAAAGAATAGGGAAGCTTAGCCAACTGCAATTTCAAAGTATTGCCTCTTAAGCCCAGGCCAAGTGTGTAGACTTGATAGAATTCTGATTAATGCATCTTATTACATTAATTTTTGGAGGAACCCGAAGGCATTTCTCCTCTTCCTAGTGCAGCCTGGCTGCCAGAAGCATTTGTCCACTTAAAGAGCTAATATCTTCGGCTACCAACAGCCATAAAACTGAAAGTCTATCGGAAGAGTTGGCTTCTTTAGTTGCGCATAAGGCACAGTGCAAAATAGATATAGAACTTGGCTGAACTTTGCTTCAAATTTGCCAATCTAAACTCACAAACCCACGCCAAGTTGGCTACAAAACCACCTGCTCCGTGCCAGCACTCATTATGTCAACAAAGAAGTTCAAGTTCAGCCCATGTTACGTCCTGCACTTGTGGGCATCAGGGGTGAGTCTTTGGTGTGTGGGCAAGTAGGTCCTGCTCAGACGAGCTCCGTCTTCCCCTGGCTCCCTCTGAAACTCCCAGGAGCTCTCAGGCACCAACCCTTTCTGTTCCTCAGAGACATGTGCTTCCTCCTTCTGACTTGGATGAGAAAGGGTCTCCAGACATTCCAGTCACCCAGGCCGAGCCTTCTTATCAGGCGAGACAGTTTTCTTTAGAAATGAGAGCCCTTCTCCTTGAGCTTTCCAGGGAGCAGACTCTGAAGGGACGTGTATCCTGCAGAACTTTATTTTAAGGGTCACCGCCTGTGGAACGGAGCTGGCATGGGCAGAGGGAAAAGTCAAGCTGAGAGGATAAGACCTCAGGGAGAGCTCCGGTGCTGAAAGGCCCATCACAGTGGTGAGCACCACCGGGCTAACATAGCTAGGCCTCTCGACCCCTGCCTTGGCTAGTCATTGGGCAGACTGCCCCAAGGAGGGTGAGAGTCTGCAAGTCAAGCAGCCCTGGTGCGGGCCAGATGGGTGGACGGCTGAAGGCCACACCTTCCTGGAAGGGAGACCTGGGCCACACACCAGGGTCCGCCTACTTCCCAGTCCCCACCCTGCCTCAGCCGCCATCACCTCTGCCGGCGCGCACAGCTCTCCTCTTCGCCACAGGACTGCCGCGGGCTGTTCTGCAGCCCTGGCTGAGCCAGGCCTTGAAGTACAGTAGGAAGCCCTGCAATGGGGCAGACCCGGTGTGAGTGCTGTCTCTACCGTGGAACTGGCTTTCCGGCCAACCCGTTAACTGGGCGGCACCTCAGTTTCTCCTTCTACCAAGTGGAGCCTTTCAATCTTAATTGCAAGATTTGCTTATGTCTAAGGGAGGATACTGGCAGAAATACATTAGCATGGGGAGGGGAAGTATAAAGCGGAGGTTAAATGTGTGGGATAAGCCCAGCCCGGCAGCCTGGTTCCTAAGTAGAATGTCCGTGGGCAAGTCCCCTGATCTCCATAACTCCCAGCGTGCCCTGCCCGGACGGAGGGCTGTCATGGAAACTGCTGGAAGTCGGAGTGGGTGAGGAGCTCAGCACTGTCCTAGTGCCACGGCACTCATTGCTCCCTCTGCGGCATTTACTCGTGTGCATTCCCACCCACTCGGCTGCCCAGGGCTCAGCTCCTTCCTGCATCTTCTCAGCCCTCCAGTTCCCTGGGCAAAATGAGCCAAGCTCAGCAGGCGACTCGTGGTGAGTGGGCCAATCAGTCCCTGTTCACCGGTGTCATTAATTGCTGTCGGTGACCTCTGTATGTTTGAGAACCACAAGCCCCTGGCATTCTTATCCCTCAGGGGAAGCTTGGGGGCGTCTCTGAGGATGGTTCAGGGTTCATGCCTTTGAAGCAGTGACACTTGAGCTCAGCCCTGGGTCTGCATCTTCCTAGATAGGCTGGTCTGTCACTTCTGCTCTTAGTTTGGTATCCGTACCTGTAAAATTGGGATGATAATGTGGCAGTGTGTGGAAACAAAGCAAAGCAAGTAAGGTTTCTTTCTCACGTGCGACCTTTCTCACCACTTGGACACCTCCGAGCCCCTGGGATGGACTCGGTGCTCTGCTGGGCACTCCAGAGGCACAGAGACCCAGTCCCTGTTGGCAGAAGACACGAGAGAAGCCCCCGACCACTGAAGCCCAGCGCTGAATAGAGAAGAAGCATAATGGGCGCCTCTGTGTTTTAATGGCCAAGGAGCCAGTTGCGCAGTGCAGGGATAGTGTTTCCCACCTGTGAGCTGAAGCTCTGGTCCCCGCAGACTTGCGCGCCCAAGACCGGCATAGGTGATGCCATCAGCATGCTAGGAATCATGGTGGTGTCAGAGAAGGCCCAAGGGTATTGTTTGGGGACACCTAAATTACTTTTCCATCCTTAAAAGAAAATCTTCCAAACTGGTGAACTGGGAAGTTCTACTCGGCCTCATTCGCATTAGTAAAATGGACTACTGACTACCTATGTGGACAGTTTTTTCTGTGCATCAGTGGAGCAGACTCAGAATTAGGGTACCGACCGGCCCCCATCCCGCCCCCAGAAAGATATGCTGGAATCTCAGTGAAAGTAAAAATACTGAGTCTGTCGTCAGGAAAGTGCCTCCTGTTTTAACACTAACCGCACTGCCTGGCTGCGTTTCCTTGGGCTGCCATAACAAATGACCACAAACAAGGAAGCTTAAAGCAACAGAAATTTACTCTCCCGTAGCTCAGGAGGCCAGAAATTCAAAATCAAGGAATTGGAGGCGTTGGTTCCTTCCAGAGGCTCTGAGTGAGAATCCGTTCCTTGCCTCTCTTCTGGCTTCTTGCGTTGCCGGAATCTTTAGCATTCCTTGGCCTGCAGATGCACCCCTTCAATCTCCGCCTGTGTCTTCACAGTCCCTTCATCTCCCTGTCCCTATGTGTTCCTTTCAGTCTCTCATAAAGATACCATAGTCATTAGATGTAGGACCCACACTAATCCTTTAGAAACATTTTGTTTTCTTTTTCTTTCTTTTTTAAAAAATTTTATTTATTGCATAGAGAGAGCGAGAGAGCACAAGTAGGGGAAGTGGCAGGCAGAGGGAGAAGGAGAAGCAGGCTCCTCACCAAGCAAGGAGCCCAATGTGGGACTCAATCTCAGGACCCCAGGATCATGACCTGAGCCGAAGGCAGATGCTTAACTCACTGAGCCACCCAGGCACCCTCAATCCTTATCTTTATTATATCTGCCAAGACCCTATTTCCAAAGAAGGTTACATTTTAAGGTTGTGAGTGATCGAACATGAATTGGGGGGAATACTAGTCACACACATGTGGATCATTTCTCACAGCCTTTCTCCTGGGCGTCTTCTCCATGTCAGGAACTGTGGTTTAACATCTACCCACCCATCCCCTATGGTGAGCCTCATCGCTGCCAGGTGAGCAAAAGAATAATAAAAGTGGAGAAACTGAGACCCAGACACGCAGACTGACTTGCCCAAGGTTACCCAGCTGGGGGCTGGGTTGGAAGCCAGCCAGACCGGCTACATCCCGGCTAATCCTTCCTCCACCGGCCCACCCACCTCTTGCTTTTCACTGTGAAAACCCAAAGCCAAATAAAGAAAATGAATTGCAAGTTTGTGAAGTGCCCTGTTTCCCAGCTTTGCCCATTGTGTCATCTTAACAGCAACCAGCATGTTTGCCGAGCTGCTTGTGGAAGGGCTCTTCACTCCCGATGGTGTCCCGGGGTCACACTCTGCTGGTATTTTTTTTATACCTGTATGATTATGGGGTTATAGCTTCCAAAGTTGACTTCAGGAAGCACCAAGGTATGTGACGTTTCAGAGATGAAGAAAAAAGGCTTGAGGAGATGCATTGCTTGGTGGGATTTAAGCCCAAATCTCTGTATTTCTAAAGCCAGACTTAGTCTTTGAGAAAATGCAAAGAAAGTACTCAGCATAGTGCCAGGCACAAAATAGATGCTCAGTAAATACAGGGAAGATTCAGGCTTCTGCGTCCAAAGTATGCCATTCCCATCTTCAGCTCCATTTTGGTGAAATATTAAATGAGCAAAAGCACACCAAAAAATCTTTTTGGTGTCTTGAAACATACTTGAACCAACGAAGATTTCCATTTCCAAACAGAATTGTAAATATTTTAGAAATAAAATCTTTAGCGTCTAGACAGTTAGCAGAGCCAGGAAGCACAGTTTTCCAACTGGGTGGCATACAGTTTGGGATCCCGTCATCGCCTTCCCTCCTAGAGAGTTAGCTACCTTGTAGGCCAAAGCTTTTTATAGGGGACTATCGTTGTTGAGCCAACAATTAGGATTTTGGAGCTGGAATCCAAGGGAACTTGAATGTTGGGTAAGATTCCTAAGAAAGCCTGTGGAAAAGTAATCCCTAAGAGGCAGCCATTTGTAAATTAGGAAATGAAAGGGGGAAAGGATCCTAGAAAGGAGCATCATAAAGGGGCTCAATGAAACAGAAGGAACTGGAAGAAGAGAAAAGGGGCTTGCATGGTGTTTGTAAATTTGCAAATAAATCCTGTCACAGAAATATCGGATTCATATTCAACTTGAAAAACAGGGAAAGGCCTTTTACGGCATGCTTAGAAGTTTGAATACACTTTCAGTAGCTCTTCGTTATCTCAAATTAAATCTTAAATTGAGCTTGTGGTTCTGTGAATTAATACCCCGGCCTTTCAGCCCCGCTGCTGAGGTCATTCAGATCTAATGGTGGAAATGGTCACAGGGTCAGCCCCTGGTCGGCGCTGTATAGAAACGCCTTAATGATCCCGGCAGATGTTTGCATGCGGCAGCTGGGGCGGCTGGGTGGTGGGGGACTGAGGCAGGGGAGGGGCTTGGCAGTCACATTATTGTACCAGCAGCCTGCGTGTGTGAGGAAGTACAGAATCCCACGCCATCCCCCCATTCCACGTTGAAACAGGAGGCAAGTGCCTCCTAGAGCAGAGAGAGGTGAGGGAAGCCACCATCGCCCGAGTGTTTGCTGTGAGGACCTACATCCTGGGACGCCGCAGGAGAGGGACCACCTGTCCACGTAAGCCCCTGCATCGTGCTAGAGAGAGTCCATTCCTCTGAACAACAGACCTTGTCTGGTAAACCAGCCTGGCCCCTGGTGTCAAGGAGTTTACATAAATGTCTGCATCAACCCCCACAAATGCGTGTGTTTAAAGGACAGTGGAGAGCATGCTCGTGTGAAATAGACAAGACAGAGCATTTTCAAGGAATTCCTCAGCCTCGCGGTTTCTCTCTTGGCCCTGGTCTCCCTCTTTAAGTGGAAATGAGAATCCTGGGTGCCCGTGATGGGCCAGACACGGAGCCAGGTTCTAGATACCATTCCTCCTGAGGACTAGCCAGCCGGGTTCGAGTGATGTGCCCCTATTTTACAGCTGGTGGAAAGGAAGCCGGAGAGCTCGTTAGGTTAACAGCTTTGTCAGGGGGAGTTGGCTGCAGGTTTATCTGCAAAGCACAGTAAGCATCAGTTGAAAAGGTAAAGGAATGGAAACCAGCGTGTCTGACCCTTTAAACCAGAGAGGGCTGACGTCGCTGAGTACTGCTGGGTGCCAAGAGCTTTACACGGTGACGTCAGGGCAGCCTTTGGAGAAGTCTGCCAGCCAGGCCCATTTTGCAGACAGGAGAGTGAAGGTCACTGGCATAAACTCACTGAGAAACCGTTGGAGCTGAAGTGTGTACCACTCCAGCGCCAGGCTTGTAATTTCTAACACCCCCCTCTCTGTTCTCCACACTTTTCCCCTCAAGCACCTCTGTCGCTCCATTCTCCAGCAGGGAGACTCCTGGGCTGAAAGAAGCAGGAAAGGGAAGGTCTGTGGTTACCAGACTGCGTGGTTATTTGGGGCCAGGAGCCAGGCACGCCTGCTGCCGGCCTCCTTGTTAGGAGCGGGCTCTGGATGGGGCCGGGCCGGCCGACAGGATGGGGGACAGAGCCGCAGTGGCAATTGTCAGGTCACGGGGGGTGGGTAGCTGCCGAGTGTCCGGAGGTGCAGATAGCTGCAGGCGTCGGCGACTCAGAGGCCCTGGTGTCTCTATTAGCTCCTCAGGCCATATGAGGCCTTCCTGACACGGCTGCCCACAACACCAGAGGCCGCCTGTAACAGGGAAGAGGGCTGCCGGCTCATCTAACCTGAACGCCCCACCGGAGGCCTGCGGCCTGGGGACACCCGGGCTGGGCTCCCGCTCCCTGTCACAGCCTCAGCCATGATGACGGTGAAAGAGCAGCTTCTAGGCCAGGGGCGAGAGAGAAGGGGAAGGGGGTTCTAGGACTAACATTCTGGCAATGCCTGCCGGGCACAGGGTTCTGACCTCATCGACGTCACCGCCATTGTGATCGGCAGTCCACCAGGTGTCTGTGATACGCTCAGCACTGCGCTGGCCACTTTTAATTATCACTAGTACGTAATTATCTGTAATAATCTAATTTATAATAATGCATCTTATTTGTCTGGGTTCTACTGTGCACCAAATGCTAGTAGGCACGTAGATTAATAAGGAACAATACTGTCTATTATTGTATTCCAAACCTCAACTGTGCCCTCTATCAGTTACACTGTGCTCTGTGCCATTTATGTTTTATTAATTGCTGTTACCATCATTGGGTAACAAATGGTGCCAAATTGGGTACCGTTATTGTTTCTGTTTTATAAATGAGCTATGTAGGGCACCAAGGGCCGGATTTGAAACCCAGTGATGGTTACTGTCCTCGGAGGAGTGTTTTCTGCATTCCGCATGCATACTTCCATTTACTCCTTAATCAGATTAGAACAGAGGTTCCCAGACTTCAGCATGTGTCAGGATTGCTTGGGGGGCCATCTCTCGGACCTCGTGACTCTGTAAAATTCAGTTGATCCGGAATGGGACCCAGGAATCTGTATGATTCACCAGCCGCACAGGGCCCTGACGCTGGTGATGCATGATCGCATCCTGAGCGCAGTTGGTCTAAGAGCAAGTGTCAGCAGACTGCGGCCCACGGGTCGAGTCCAGCTGACTGCCTGGGTTTTAAATAAATTGTCGTTGGAACGCACAGCCTTGCCTGATGGATGCCCTTTTGTGTATGGTTGCTTTCAAGCTAGAGTTTCAAGCTTGAATTGAGTAGTTCCCACAGAAATCCACCAAGCCAACCAAAATATTTACTATTTCATTTTTTACAGGAAAAGTTTGCCAACCCATGATCTAGAGGATTTTCTAGAGGCCCAGCCTAACCAAGGTCACTGGAACCACATGGGATATAAGCAGCAAAACTTAGACATGACCATTCCCTTAGCCCGTACCAGGTTCTGTACAGGATTTAGGATCGTTTTCCATTCGGTCCCCTAATAGATTTATGTGCCACTGTCCTCCCCAGTCTAGGGAAGCTGAGACTTCCAGAAGTTGAGAGAGTAGCTTTGGGTGTCACAGCAAGTGACGGCTGGAGACAGAATCGGAAGGCCCAGTTGCAGAGCCCCTCCCTCCTGCCAGCACGTTTCTTTGGGTAGTTTTGTTAGTAAGCAAACCGGTGGTGCCAGAATGGCCCAGCATCCTCCAAACACCGACCGGCACGCCCAGTCGGCAGAGGTGAAATGACAGGAGGTGTGGGCTTCAGCAGCAGCAGCGGAGGGGGTGAGGGGGACGGAGGAAGGAAAGAGAGGGAAGAGGCAGGCAGGTGCATCAGCATGATAGTCAGTTTGTATCTGGATGACAGGCATACGGTATGCCCTTTTCTCTACTTCGAGGTATATTTTATAATTTCATAATAAACATCGATTTATCTATTTTATTTATATGATCTCTGTGTGTGTGTGTGTAACCTTAGTGTCTACTTGCTTCTAAGGAAGTAGCATACATGGCTGGGGTTTTCTTCTCTCTGTCTCTTTCTCTTTCTCTCATATCTCTCCTGCCCCCTGTGCCTTTTTTTTTTTTTCATTAAGAAAATGGTAGCACCAATCTGACTATTTCCCTGGCTTCCTGAAGAGGCCTGAGAATTATAGTAAACAAATTACCCATTACCAGGGAAGCCCTGTCCTCCTCCCCCCACCCCCCGCCCCAGCAGATTCCCAGCATCTTCTTTCACCTCTAGGAGATATTCTCCAAGGTCACTAAATTAAGCCTTCAGACAATCGAAAAATTGAATCTCAGTACATCTATTTTCCTAACAAAATTTCCGCAGCACCGATTGGGGCTGACAGGTGCGGCCGCGCTGCTTTCTGGGCTGTTCAGGTCGATTTGGCCGAGTGGGACGGCATCAGCTTGTATTGGAGGGAACATCTGAGCCGCTCCGGGCCCCCTGGGAGTCAGAAAGCTCCTTCCCTCCTTGCCACTGTAAATGACTATTTCTGTCCTTTTCAAGGAGCTTCCTTTCCGCCTCCTCCTCCAGCCCCGCCCTCCCCCCTCCCATTGCCAGGTCAGGCTTCTGGTCCTCAATTATTTATCAAAAACGACATTGCAATTGTTGCAAATACATTTACGAGTATCTGGAAACTGTTCTTTTTGAGGACGCTAATGATGCAGCCATAATCGAGATCTCTGTTGGAATGGAGGGGCAGGATGTAATATTTGGGGAGTGGGGCCCGAGAGAGCTAGGAGCTCTGTCCCTCCCCAGGCCTTGCAGCTGCCACAGCCCGGCTGATGGAGGGGCTGGCGGGGTGGAGGGGGGCCACTCAGGTTCGGATTTGGAGCGGCAGGAGCTCAGCTCTATGATTGACAGGAGACTTGGGAAGAAGTCACGGCCCCTGTCCCGGCTTCATTTCCTCATCTGCAAGCTGTGTCTTAGCCAGTGCTTTCCACAGAGAGCACACATGCGCTTCTTGGGGTCTGGGACACCACCTGAGGTAGCCCTCCATGAGCCTCCAAGATTTACCTTAAAAGCTCCAGGGGAAGCCTGCATCCTACTCAAAATATCTGTGCTCACGTACATGTAAAAACTATGTGTTACTTTGCTTAGCCAAGAATAAACCTGAGGTTCTGGGAGGACACACTGTGTTTATCCTGTTGCTTTAAAAGACCCCTGGCACCCGACTTGGGAGCCACACTGTTGACCTCCACAGCAGGAGGCAGGCCACATGCTGATTAGGCACTGGGCCTTAGGCAGGTCACTTAACCTTTCTCTTCTTGAGTTTTCTCTCTTCTGAGAAAGAGTGATCGTAATGCTATGTACATTTTTAGGAGCATCGAGAGGATCCAATAATATAATTCTTAGAAGGCCAAGAGCATAATCCCAGTACATAGTAACTGCTCGGTAAGTTTCAGCAAAAACAATGATGATGGGGCGCCTAGATGGCTCAGTGGATTAAAACCTCTGCCTTCGGCTCGGGTTATGATCCCAGGTTCCTGGGATCGAGCCCTGCATCGGGCTCTCTGCTCAGCAAGGAGCCTGCTTCCCCGTCCCCTTCTCTGCCTGCCTCTCTGCCTGCTTGTGATCTCTCTCTGTCAAATAAATAAATAAAATCTTAAAAAAAAAAAAAAACAATGATGACTACAGTTACAGTGAGAGCTTTAAGGAGGACCGATCTGTAGGCGTTGCATGCCAAGCCCTGGAGTGGAATCGCCTGGAAGTCACAGCAGCTGGTAGGGCTCCAGGTGGGGAATCCCGTGTGGCAGGTCCTAGCATTGTTGGTCTCTGTGTAATTTTTATTTTTCAAACAGCCTTCGTCTTGCTCAGGCCATAGCTGTTTCTATTGCTGCTTTCTCCTCTTTTTGGATTCATGTACTTATCCCTGTATCTTTGTAGCAGTCACCAATGACTGCCTAACAAATTATCCCAACACTCTGTGGCTTTGAACAATAAATATTTAGTATCTTACAGTTTCTCTGGATCGGAAATGAGGGAGTAGCTTAGATCAGCGGTTCTGGCCTCCGGTCGCTCCCGAGGTTGCCGTGAAGCTGTAAGCTCTGCCAGCTTGACGGGGCCGGAGCTGTGACGTCTGAGCTGGTGTGTGACATGGCTTTTGGCAGGAGGCTTCCATTCTTCAGCACGTGGACCTTTCACAGGGCTGCCCGAGTGTCCTCACAGCGTGCCGGCCAGCCACGCGCGTGACCTCAGAGAGAGCACGGGGAGGAGGTGCCATGGTACCTCTTCGACATCAGTCTGGGACATCACTCGCCATCTGAGGCCATAACCCCAGCTTCATTCTGTTCATGGGAAATGAGCCAGTCTAGTCCGTATTTAAGGAAAGGGAACCCGATCCACCAGTTGAAGGGAGATGCTGTCAAGGACCTTGTGGGCACATTTTTAAATCACCACGACCTGTCAGTTCAGGTCTTGAACACCTGATTGGTTTACTGGATCAGCCCTTGGAAAAGGCTTGAACTGTGGGAAAACGCAGCTGCCCCTTCTCTCTCTGGGCAGAGAAGTCATCATCCTTGCTGGGGTGGTTCTGATTGGAAAGAGGGCTGCCCACCGGGACGATCTGCAGCCATGCAGCCGGGATATAACTTCACCAGGGGAACCTTGAACTTGCCCATCATGTTCGAGGACTTCGCCACAGACCCATCACATCCATTTACCATCATCACGGTCCTCCCTTTTGAACTCACCAATTTGATTTGCTTATTTTCCCCCCTGAGAGCAAGAGACCTACCTTGAAGGATGCCTCCTTTGGACAGTGTGGTGGGCGCCCCCATCGGTGTCTTCAGCTGAGTGTTCGGGGCATGCAAAACAAAAACAAACAAAACAAAACAAAACACAAAGGGGCCGGGCTCAGCATTTTCCCTGTTTTTGAAACCCTAGTCCTTACATTACACCAAGCTCTGCCTCCTCCTTCAGCAGAGCCCTGATTCTCTCTTTTCTGAGAGGTCTGCCCGTCCTCTTCTCCTCCCCCTGCCTCCCGTCCCTCCTCGTTTTCTTCTCTGGGAGGGAAGAACATGGGAGCACAGCTCCTCCAACATGCCGCCACAACCCCGGGTAATTACAATCCCTTGAGGCTCTGTGCTCCTCGGTCTGATTTTTCTGTGACTTTTCTTTTGTCCCTTTACTGCACGTGCAGTACCGGCATGTGTGGAAGAATCCGCACCGTGTGTGGCCCTTAGAGTTTTCACAGCAACTTACTGAGCGTTTTCCTCTATCCATCCTCTGTAAAATTGGGTGTGAATGCGCCCATTTTGCAGAGGAAGAAACTAAGGCTTAAGATGATCCAGTAAGTTGCCCAGAGTTGACACAGCTCGTAAGTGGACGAGGTGATCCTCAAGCCCGAGTCTGCAGGTTCATAAATTTCATGGGTTTTTTTTGGTGGGTTTTTTTTTTTTTTTGGTTTTGTTTTGTTTTGTTTTTGGCTTGGTTTGGTTTTTGTTTGTTTGTTTGTACAGTACCGTGTGGGTGGAATATAAGCTCTTTGACGCTGGGTATCTACATGCCTCATCCCGCTTTGCATCCCTTTGCCTTGTGCAGCACTGTCTTGCACATAGTAGGGCTTTGGGACACGTCAGTTGAAGGAGAGACTACATGCGTGAGTACAGCTGTCCATCAACTCAAGACGCTGCTCACACATGCAGCCCAGAGTTTGGCTTTCACGTGTGCCTCCGTTCAGGACGTCTGCACGTTAGTATTATGAAGCCCAGCAAGACCAAAGATGCCGTGGCCTGAATAGCAACGGGATGCAAACACTTCCCCTGTCTCGTAAATCTTGTAAATCAGCACTGTCTGTGCCGAGCGGGGGCCCCTGTGTCGTGGTAGCAAACACTGAGAGGCCCAGAAGGCTGATCTGGGACAGTGTCCCCACCAAACGCTGCCCTGTGCTAAGTCTGCAGAATATTTGAATAAGGGGTTAATTTATAAAGTGAGCCACAGGAAAGTTTCCAGGACTGCTGTGCCCATGTCTCATAAATCGGCACAAATTGAATCTAGCTTTCTGTATCCGTCAGCGCCTAGGTAAACCAAAATTTATTAGGAGGTGTATAGGTTGCCATCCAAAGAAACATAGTAAATGAGAAAAGTGTATCCTCGGGAGGTCCATAAACAAGGTACGAAGGCCGGCAGATGCAACAAGGGTCCAAAATGTAACAATCCCCGTTGCTGCGGATTCTGAACGCAGTATCATTTGTTGCAGATGGAGACTGGGCTCCAAGAACCCTTGTCCTATTCCTGAACGTTCCTCTGACTTCTCAATAGACTAAAGATTTTGTGTATTGCAGGGAGAATTTATGGTGTGGAGGGCGTGCAGACAAAGAGGAATGCCAACCTCGGTATTTTGCACGTGTCAAATTAGGAGACCAGTTTAGCCAGAGCCAAAAATGTTATGCAGTCTAAAAAGCACGAAGCTTTAGTTTGTATGGATACAGTGAGTATTTATAGTAATCGTGTACGCATGCCGTGTTCGTCTGAGTGATCGTAATGACCGTTCAAGTTTATTTTTATTTTTTAAGATTTTATTTATTTGATAGACAGAGATCACAAGTAGGCAGAGAGGCAGGCAGGAAAAGAAGCAGGCTCCCTGCTGAGCAGAGGGCCCGATGCGGGGCTCGATCCCAGGACCCTGGGACCATGACCTGAGCCGAAGGCAGAGGCTTTAGCCCACTGAGCCACCCGGGCACCCCATCCATTCAGGTTTATTGAGGGCCTACCAGGAACCACACCCTGTGCTGAGGTTTTTACAA